>JAVSCE010005947.1:0-14372 GCA_032199065.1 Smutsia gigantea | reverse complement strand
CTGCACATTATGATTTTTCTTTTCTTATTTCAAGGAATTCTTCCTTTCTAGATGATTGCAATTAAAACCAAAATGTACAATAGACCAGGTATTGACAGCCTTGAGAATTAATGTTTGAAATCGTTATTTGACTTATGCTTTACCAAGTCAACTGTATTGAAACTCCTTCAGTGCATGAACACTTTCCTCCAGGTACCTTCATGCCTTCATGACTTATGCCCTCATTTGATTGTGGCCTTTGCTTTATAAATGCCTTATTTACTTACAGTTTATTCCTTGCCTTGTTTTATTTTCTTGAAAGAATTCATAATTAAACTGATCATGATTATGTTTTTTTTCTGCTTTACAATGGTTTATGTCCCAATAGTTCATGTTTCTTAACTCTTTATGCTTGATGATACATTTGAGAATATTACATGTATTTTATTTCAACATATTAACTCTGTTGTGACATAGAATATATATAGAGAAAGCAAACTTTTATATGAGTCTTTCAATCTCTAGTTTTCTCTCACAGTTATTATTTAAGCGAGCTATTTATAGATATTATTTCCCATTCTCCTCCTCTCAAATACCCCCATCCCCTGGCCTATATTAGAGAATATGAGAAGCTGGTTTTCTACATTATGTTTGAATCATATTTCTCTTCATATATACATACTTCCCTCAATTTATTTTTCAATAATAAAGAAATAAAGTTTTAAAATTGAATGTTTGCTATCTGAGTGCATTTGAAATTTCTTTTATTCTTAAAAGCCGTTTTACTCTTAAAAGCACTATTGTTCTTGGTACTTCTATTTTATAAAGATACTAAATGATATTTGCAAAATAACATTTTTGAAATACATGTTGTCTTACACTAGCTTTCACTGAGATGCTCAGGATGGTGTCTTCAAGTAGATTGGAGCAATCATTTCAGGCAGCAGTTTTAAACCATGTAGAAAAAGTATCTGAATGCTAGTTTTTACCCCTTTGGAATAAATGTTTTCCTCCCTGCGTCTATTGGCCACGGTTTCAGAGATCACACACCATTATTTAAATTGAGCTGATGGAAAAAGATTGGCAATTGCTGACAAGCATACAAGAATATGATCCTCAGGCTTCCCATAATACTAATTTTCTATTATTACCAGTCCATTTCCAACCATCACTGTGTATAGTAAACTTACTGATGTCACCTTTCTCTCCCTTCAGTTAGCTACCATCACAGATCAAGATAGGGAATTGCATTTATAGGAGATCATATGGATAAAAACCTGGATTGTAATTACCAACTCTGTGTTTTTAATAAATAATTTTTAAGACCTAGAACACAGGCAGGCAAGTCTCGGTCAATTGTAAACTCCATGTGTGTGTCTGTCTTGTTTACTATTGCATCCCCAGACCCTGGAATAATTCCTGGCATACAGTAGATTTTATGTATTCATTGGAAAAATTAAAGAATCCATATTAGCTAACCCTCAATTTTATTCATTCATTGTCAAACCCTGAAGAGATAACCAAGCACTAAGATTCTTTAAGGAAAAAGATTTGGAAACAGTTCAGAGAAGAGTCAAATACCTGAGGAAAGAAATGGAAAAATAGAGAAATCATGGCATGTTTAGAAATTTGCAGTCATTCAGTCTGGATATAAAAAAAGACACAGAGGTAATATTGATCATCATCACCAAATGAAAAATGATCATCAGAAGAAAATGGTATACTCTTCTTAATTTCAATGAAATTAGAAAAAGAGTTTAAGACTCCAGCTATCCAACTGTAGCATGAAATCTAAACTGGCCAGCATTTCTTCTCAAATGTATACATCTCTAGTGTTTTTGAAAACAGATTCATTTTTTTCAGTCATTTGGATTTCAAGTGCGGTCCTGAGGTTGGGCAGAGACTAAATGTTTTCTCAAGTCATTCTTGCGTATATGGGTAGACACACATGCACACACATGTATGAGTGTGTGTTGATAAATTAGCACATTTTAAAAAGCCTATTGAAATATTTTCCATATTGTTTGGTCAGCCTCTAAACTTGGCTATACTATTTTGCAAAGTGGCTTTCACCCAAGGCCTCTTACGTTCTCACCAGAATAAGCTTCTGTGCCTGATTTAAGGTAATACAGTTTGACATATGTGGACAGTTTGATAATTCTGAGACAGTCCAGAGTACACAAGTGAAGTTGATTAAAGTAGTAAAAAATAGGTTCCCTGATTATGCTTTAAATCTGTTCAAGCCAGAAGAGCCAACAGTGTTATGATGGTTATCTTACCTAACAGTTTCCTGAATTACTTGCTTAATAATTGCCTACAATTTTTTATTTAAATTGGTCGACTATTTTCATTTCTTCTAGCTGAGAAATATAACATTTGAAGTAGCCCCATCAGTAGTAAAACTTGCTTCAGCCAATAACACAGCATTAATAATCCTATCAATGGTTCTTCTGGTTTTCTAAACAGATTGAACTATATGGTGACTTAGTTACCTTAAATATGTATTTTATACAAATGTAATTGCATCTCTTTTGAAGTTTTATGTGTGAGGTGGATTATCTGAGCAGGAAACTGTCCTGAGAAGAGAGGCACATGATTTTTAGGTTTGTCATTTGAATAATCACTGGTATTCTTGTGTTTTATCTTCTATTTCATGGAAATGCACAGAAAGGACAAAGCCATTGTCAAATTTAGAAAAAAATAGATTTGTGCTAGATATATTGCATGCATATATATTTTTGTTTACTTATTTCTTTAAGTATGGTCAAGTAAAAATTAAAAACAAAAAAATTCCTAAGAATTTCATAAAATCAAAGGAGATACTTAAAAATAAGTATCTAAATGACCTGATCATTTCCACACTGCTGATACTTTTAAAATAAGGGATTGGTCTAGGACTGACACAAAAATGTTTCCAAGCAACTCTTGCAACTCTTTAAGAATGGGAATTTTCTATAGCTAACAGGTACTGTTTAAGATCTAGTCAATATCTTAGTTAGAAAAGCTATAGATGCTCAAGGACTTTTCTCTTTAACATGAAAAAATTACATAATGTCAAATATGCTAATTATGCTTAATTTAATTTCACAATTATAGAACTCTTATTGATGACTTTTTAAAAATACATTTGCTAATTCATCTTTTCATCCTGAACACTATACTGATCACTGTTCATAAATCTCAGCTTACAGGATTACAATTATAATAAAAGCTATAGCAAAAAGAATGTCACACACTGAGTATTACAACATAACTTCCCGAGCAAGCAGGATGAATTAGGATGACAAGAAGAGAAATTAGGAGACAGAGAAGCAAAGAACTAGCACATTTCAGAATGAAAGGGTAATAAAAGCCATTTGACTGAGAGTCTAATGATAGGATTAAAGTTAAATATTCTGGCCTTGGGCATAGTTCTCATAACATGAACATTAACAATCTTCAAATGTTCATTTATAAGTTTTTAAGTCCAGCCCACTCATAGCAATCATAAAACTGGTCCATTTACTATTAAGTTGAGTCTGTTCTTGGCTCCCGTGGCAGTGGAGCTTCCATTTGTAGCATTCTCTGATGGCTATACTCAAGAAAGTAGCTTGTAGTACTGAGTAGGTTCTTATAATTTATTACATGTTATTCACATAAGTAATTTGGATCAAAGTCATAACTTGCCTGGAGATAAGTTCATTGAGGAGATGTTCTTTGATAGCACCAAAATTCAGTGCAGAAGCCCACATATATTATATGCTACTAATTGCAAAAATATTTTAATGATACTAACATGACTCTAAGAGTAGCAACCAGCAAATAAACAGGCACGGGAATCCCAGCTCTTTCTGATTTCTCCCCTTTTCTATGCCTATTAACGTGAAAACAATGAAATATTTCATTTGTTAGCACAGAAATATGAAAATTGAAGCAGTCCCATTGGTAATGAAACAGGCCTCATCCCATGTTCCTAGCCTAAAATAAGCTAGATATTCATATCATTTCTTTTCACATAATTATTATCTGAGACATGTGATATGTTAATTCTAGGACATAACAGGTGCTACATTAGGAAATTTGTATTTATAGACTTGAGTAATTTTTCTTCTGTTAATTTTTGTCTCACAATATTAACAAAGTGAACACTTCCCAACTTCTTATGTTAGAAAAAGAAACACCAAATCAATAAATAAATTCACAATCAGACCTGAGATTCTTCTTTGCACCAATCCCAGAAAAAAGTGCATTTATGTACAGAATTTATTTCAGCAACTTTCACTCTGAGAAATGTTATTACTCAGGAGGAAGAAATAGTGTTAGCTCTGTGAAGAGAATTGCTGTGCTATTTGCATACTTAACAGTGGTAAGAAAGAAATGCCTATGATATATATTTTTGACAGCTTGACAGTTTCACTGTTCAGACTTGACATTCGACATTTCAAAGGCAAGTAATTGAAACTGCTATTACCCTGCCAAACAGAGTTCATGAGCTACTGCTATGGATTTTCATAGATGTTAGAGAGATGACATTTTCATAAACTTCACTATCACTCTGTTTAAAATGGTAAGAATAATGTACTTGCTATTCTTCATGGTAAATGTGTTATAATACTCCCTTAAAATGCTCATAGTGTACATATTAGTTTCCTACTTGTGCCATATATGTCTTGATCAAGCATACAATGACCCCACTAACATTTAGCATGAGAATACATAAGTGCTTTATTTACACTGTGATGTAACCTTAGCAACCTTCTTGTGAAATGCATAGAAACAGTACATGGGGCTGACTTATCCAGTGCAGTGACCTCTTCCATAGGGAAAAAGACAGTGGTGAGTGCCTGGCAACCGCGATAATGTGAGATGTAGCTGGGGAGAACTGTTTCTGTCCATCAGCACTGAGAGTATTTAGGCAGGCTTTCCACAATTCAGTGAGGAAAACTGAGAAAGAAAACTTAGAATTTCAAAGGGAATTAAGGTGATTGTGTGTAGGAGGAAGTCCACCTATACTGTAAAATATTGTGGTTGTACAATACATCCTCTTGATGCAACACACTTGAGGACTATCCCTACAAGCTCCACAGGCACCACCAATGCCCCAAGTGCTAAATCCAAAGTTCTGCCCACTCTATTGCCAGCTACATGTGCACATTTCTGTTTATGGTGGCAAGAGCACTCTGGCAGACAAGGAGTATGCTCAGGAAACAGGCCAAGGTCTCTGGGCAAGGAAGCAGCCACAAATTTGAAGTGTAGTGCCACCTTCTGGAAAAAAAAAAAAAAAAAGGTTTCCAATAGACAGCCTACTTAATTTTAACAATGAAAGAAGACAAAAGTTTAAGAATTCTACCACAAAAAAGAGCAAGGAGAGTGGAACACATGTGTCATACAAAGACAGAGAAAACTCAAACTATAATAACACCATTGAACAAAACACTCCATCTGTAGGTAATTAGCAAATATTTGAGGTGTCTGCTACTTGAAATGTGAAAGCAACACAAAACAAGGAACATGAAAAATTAAGGAAACATGCCATCATAAAAAGAATATAATAATTCTCCAATAACTGAACTCAAAGGCACTGAATTTTGTGATCTTGCTAATAAAGAACTAAAATAAAACTGATTTGAAGAAACACAACTAGCTACAAGAAAGAAAGACAATTCAACAAAATCGTGAAAACAATATATGATCAAAATGATATTTTTAACAAAGATAGAAATCATAAAAAGGAACCAAAAAGACAGTCTAGAGTTGAAAAACTCAGTAACTAAAATGAAAAATGCAGTAGAGAGCATCTGCATAGAGTAGAGCAAATGGAAGACAGAATAAATACATTAGTGGAAACAAATTTTTAAATAACACTGTTAGAAGAGAAGAAAGAGAAAAAGAATGAAAAGAGCAAAGAAAGTCTATGAGATTTTCTTTAGTCTACTACAATCCATGGGATTTCATTCAAAGAACAAATATTAGAATAATATTGGATATGAATTATAATAATGTGGATTCCAGAAGGGGAGGAGAAGGATAAGGGAGCAGATAATTTAAATAGATAAGAGCAAAGAACTTCCCAAATGTGAGGAGAGAAATTGGATATTGAAATTCACAAAACTAACATATAACCCTATTATTTCAATGTGAAAAAAAAACTTTCTCCAAGATACATATAATGAACCTGTCAAAAATCAAGAATAAAGAGATTCTAAGGGGAAAATAATTGCTACCTAGAAAGGAAACCCTATTAGGTTATCAGCAGTTTTCTCAGTACAAAACTTACAAGCCAAGAGACAGTAAAATGACACATTCAAAGTGTTGAAAGAGAAATTTGCCAGCCAAGAATACTCTGCATTGTAAAGTTATTCTCCAGATATGAAGGAGACTTAGACTTTCTGAGATAAACAAAATCTGAAGGAATTCATCACCACTAGGCCTGCCTTGCAAGAAATGCTGAAAAGAGTTCTTCAGGATAAAATGAAAAGATACTAACTAGTGACATAAAAAAATACAAAAGTATTACAACATAGTAGTAAAGGTAAATATATACTCATATTTAGAACACTCAACATCTAATTATAGGTGTGTTAACCTCTTAACAATAGTATGGATATCAAAGAAAAAAGTATCAAAAATAATTATAGATATTAGAATGTGTTAATGAATAAACAATATGAAAAGAGGTAAATGATGGCATCAAAATGGGGAAAGTAAAAGGGTGAAGCTATTATAGATGACCAAAGTTAAATTATCAGCTAAAAACTCAGTTTTGTCTATGAGATATTGTATGTGAAGTTCACAATAACCACAAAGTAGAAAACTAGGGCAGATGTACAAAAGATAAAGAAAGGGGAAAACAGAGCATACCACCACAGAAAATCACTAATTTATGAAGGTAAGTAGAAACAGAGGGAAAAAGATACAACTGAAGTACAAAACAACCAGAAATTAATAAGATAGCATTTGTAAGTCCTCACATATCAATAATAACTCTAAATGTAAATGGACTGAATTCACCAACAAAAGGTACCAAACGGCTGGATGGATTCAAAAACAGGACCCAACTATACTCTGCCTACAAGAGACTCACTTCAGCTATAAAGACACACACGGTTTCAAAGTGACGGGATGGAAAAGGTATCCCATACAAGTGGAAACCAAAAGAAAGTGGGGGTAGCTATACTTATATAAGATCAAATAGACTTTAAGCCAAAAGTGGTAACAAGAGATAAAGAAAGTCACTATATAATGATAAAGTAGGCAATTCATCAAGCAGATACAGCAATCATAAATATTAATGTACCCAACATTGGGACACCTAAATATATTAAGCAAATACTAACAGATCCGAAGGGGAAACAGCCAACTATATAATAATTGTAGGAGAGTTCAATACTCTACTTTCAGCAATGGATAGATCATCCAGACAGAAAATCAACAGGGAAATGATAGACTTGAACCAAACATTAAATCAAATGGACGTACAGATATTTATAGAACATTCCATCCAACAAAAGCAGAGTACATGTTCTTTTCAAGTACACACAGAACATTCTCCAGGATAGACCATATGATAGTACACAAAACATGTTTCATCAAATTTAAGAAAATGGAAAACAAAGTATCTTTTTCAACTACATTAGTATTTAAATAGAAATCAACAAAAACAGGAAAGCTGGAAAACCTAAAAATATGTGGAAATTAAACAACACATTCCTGAACAATCAATGAGTCAAAGAAAAAATCGAAAATGAAATAAATATCTTAAAACAAATGAAAATGGAACCACAACATATCAAAAACTATGGAATGATGCAAAAACAGTTTTGCAAGGAAAGCTTATAATGATAAATGTATATATTAAGAAACTAGAAATATCTTAAATGCACAATCTAACTTTATAACTCAAGGAACTAGAAAAAGAATATACTAAACCCAAAGGTAGCAGAAGAAAGGAAATAACAAAAATCAGAACAGAAATAAATGATAGAGAAATAGAAAAGATCAAGGAAACAAAGACCCGGTTTTTAGAAAAGATAAACAAAATTGACAAAACTTAAGCTTACCAATACTGAATCAGGAAGAAATAGAAAACCTGAATAGACCAAAAATGAGTAAGGAGGTTGACTCAGTAATTAAAAACCTCCCAACACAGTATTCCACGATCAGATGGCTTCAATGGTGAATTCTACTAAACATTTAAAGAAAACTTAATGCCAATCCTCAAACTCTTCCAAAAAACTGAAGAGATGGGAACACACCCAAACTCATTTTTTGAGGACAGGATTATCCTAGTCTCAAAGCCAGATAAAGACATAACAATAAAATAAAATTATAGACCAAAATCTCTCAAGAACATAGATGCAAAAATTGTCAACAAAATATTAGGACACCAAATTCAACAACATGTTGAAAGGATTATACATCATGGCCAAGTGGGATTTATCCCTCAGATGCAAGGACAGTTCAACATATGCCATTCAATAAATGTAATATACAATATTAATAAACTGAAAGATAAAAATCGTATGATTTTCTGATAGATGCAGAAAAAGCACTGTCTGATAGATGCAGACAAAATACAAGCTTCTTTCATGTTAAAACCAATAAATTGGGTATAGGAGGAACATAGGATAATAAAAGCTATATATGATGAATCCACAGTTAATATCAGACTCAACAGTGAAAAACTGAAGCTTTTCCTCTGAGATCAGAAACAAGACAAGGGTTTCATTCTCACACTCCTATTCAACATAATACTGGACATCCTAGCTAGGGAAATTCAAGAAAAAAAATAAAAGGCATCTAAATCAGAAAGGAAAAAGTAAAATTGTAATTATTTGCAAATGATATGATTTTACATAGAAAAACATCCTAAAGACTCAACCAAAAAGCTGTTGGAACTAATCAACAAATTCAGTTGCCCATTCAAAATAGCAACAAAAACAATAATATATTTAATCAAGGAAGTGAATGATCTGTACAATGAAAAGTATAAGACCTTAAATAAAGAAGTTGAAGAAGGCACAAATGGAAAAATACACCATGTTAATGGATCATAAGGTTTAATATTGTTAAAATGTCCACACTACCCACGTCATATATAGATCCAATGCAATTTCTTCACAATTCCAATGGTATATTTCACAGAAACAGAAAAGAAAACTCTAAAATTTGTATGTAATCACAAAGATCCCAAATAGTCAAAGTAATGATGACAAAGAACAAGGCCAGAAGTATCACACTTCTTGATTTCAAACCATACTACAAAGTTATAGTAATTAAGACAGTATGGTATTGGCATAAAAGTAGACATGTAGACTAATAGAATGGAATGAAAAGCCCAGAAATAAACCCATGCATATATGGTCAACTAGTATTTAATAGGGGAGCCAAGAATACTCAATGGGGTAAGGATAATATCCTCAAAAACAATGCTGGGAAAACAATCACATGTAGAAAAATTGAAATTGGACCCCTATCTTACACAGCTCACAAAAATTAACTTGAAATGAGTTAAAGACTTAAACATAAGATCTGATACCATAAAACTCTTAGAAGGAAACATAGAAAAGAAACTCCTGGACAATGAACTGGGCAATTATTTTTTGGATATGACAAAAGTACAAGCAACAAAAGCAAAAACCAGCAAGTGGAATCTTAAAAAAGCTGAACTCACAGAGAAGCAGAAAACAGAAACTCCCAGAAACAAAAACAGAGAAAAAACAGGAACTCATTAGTAGAATGGTGGTTACCAGGGACTAGGGGGTGGGGGAATTGGTGAGTTGTTGGTCAAAGGGTGAAAAACTACAATTAGAACATGAATAAGTTCTGGAGAGTTATGCACAACATTGTGATTATAGTTAGCAATACTGTATTGGATAATTGAAAGTTGCTAGGAGACTAGATCTTAAATGTTCTCACCACAAAAAAGAAATGATAGTTATGTGACAGGATGGAGGTTACAGTGGTAAACATATTGTAATATATGTATATTAAATCAATACATTGTATACCTTAAACTTACACAGTGTTACACATCAATGACACCTCAACTTTTAAAAAGGATGCTTTTTAAATTAGTTCTTCAGAAGAACTAAATCTGACAAGTATAGATTTAGGGATACACTACCTTTTTCATTCTTTTATTTTTTTGTTGGAATATTACTATATAGATATCCTGATATTTTGAAAGACTTAATTTCATGAAGGCTACAGGCTGAGGCTGGGACTATATATAAATACAAAATTGAAAGCAAAATTCTTTTTAGAATAAGGCAATATTGCCCTCTGAGGATCAAATCAGGATGCCCTCTATTCCAATTTCACTAATAAAATTTAGTCTTAATAGAATACTCTGAAAAAAATGTCTAACATCTTCAATGCATGCATTTTGTTTGTATTATAGATTTCTTTCTTCTCTTAGTAGAATGCAAAAATAATTTACTCATCATGTACCTAGATCTAAATGTTTATAGATTTCTATTCAATTTTTACATAGATTTGGAACATAGTTTTCCAGGGGAAGTAGAAAAAGCCTTTTCTAGCTTTTGTTTGAAGTGTTTTTTAAAATGTATTTTGTATGTGTCACAAAGTATCAGCTTTAAAAGGTACTATCATGAATTATTTTTCAGTCATTCTTCTGCTACTTCCCTTTGCTGTTCTGTGTACTTTTCTAAATTACTTTTTCTAGCTCAATTTCTGAAAAGTGTTCTTCTCACAACTTCAGCTCTTCTATATTTACTTTTTCAGTGCAAAAATTCTTTTTGGAAGTTGGCTAATACTATACTTTAAAACTTTTTTTCTTAGACATATTATTAATGAATAGCATCAGTTACTATCCCCTATTAATCTCCCAAGATAATATAACTATGGTTTAGAATGAAGTAAATCATAGTAAGTTGTTAAAGTAAAATTTCTTTTGATCAAATTGAACTCTGATTCTCTCACAAAAGTTACCATCATGTTTCTCTCTCATTAAATACAATGCAAACTTCTTTCTGCAGGTTAGTGATTCCATTACAAGAGGGTTTAGATGACTATTCATTGGTTTTCTGTGTGCATATGTATGTGGGTATGTGCATGAATGTGTAATATGACTGTTACTTTCCATAAAATTTCAATTTCAGTACTAATTTAGAAATATCTGCTTTTTAGTCTTTTGGTTTCAGTTTGGCTTAGTCTAAGTACCCATACCAAAGTATAAAAAGCACTAAATGATATCATTACCTTGGATAGAAGGGAGGAGAGACAGAGACAGAGAGAAAGAGGAGAGAAAGCTCATGCAAGAGAGCACATGCCTTTTCTTATAGAGATCCCTAGTGTACTCTGAAACAGGCAGAAATTCAACATGGAACTCAGTTGTTGCTTTTGCTACAAGCATCTGTATGGTAAGAAATATTTATAGAATGTTGAAAGCCAATTTTTAAAAAGTTATGTAATTTCCATCAATGACAGAGTAAACACTGTGAAGACTTAAGTGATTAAGAAATTACAAACATAATTTTTTATTCACACCCTTCAGCTGTGTAGTCAGAAAACAAAGCATATCATATCGTAACAGAATTCTGGCCCATTAGTAATACTTCATATTTGAAAATATAAAATGTTTTATTCATGTATTTAAGACATTCATTCAATGATGCAAATATTCAACACTGACCAAATACTGACTTAGTATTCGGCCATTTGGGAATCAGCCAAAACAAGTATTCAGTGCATCTCTGTTATGCACTGTGAAAACAGTTTCAAGAATGCAGCACTTTATTTGATCATCAACTTCCCCTAAATTTTAGTCTATGCCATAAGAATTAGTTTTATACTATAAACTTTCCACTTAAAATTTTCCACTTAAAGTTGTGTGTGAGAATCTCATTTCTTAAAGCTAAAACTTGATTCCACCTGAGTCCCACCCAGCTTTCAGTTGGCAATTGCCACTACCTCTGAGTCCTGAAGAGCAAGCTCAAAGGTTATTCTAAACTTTCACAGTTAAACAATGTGAATTAACACTATTCCCATGAACCTTAGAAAAGGCAAATGCCAGTACAGCTCACTTTAATTCATCCCACGTTTCTGTTTCTAGATAGCTATGAGCATGGACTGTGCATGTAAAAGGACCCAGGTTGAGATTTCACCTCTGGAAGCAACCTTGGTGTGATCTTGGGCAAGTGATGATTAAAAATGATAGGATATATGTAAAGATAGGAAAGCTCAAAGAAAATGGTATTTCCCCACAACTAAGTCATTTCTAGGACAGGATGTGGGGCAGGATGAAACCTATTTTCAGAATAGCCAAAAATTATCCTCTTTTCGACTATTATTTTAAGAGCTAATATAGACTACTCAATTACTGATTTTTCTAATTTAAATATTACACAAATAATTTGACTTCCTCTTTATCACTAAAATTCCTTTTCTTCTTCTTTTTTCCAAAAAAGATATATAGATTCTAAAAATAATTTGAGATAGAAGGGTCATATTTCCAACTAGAAGCATAAGGAAATAAAGTTTCCCTATGCATATTAGATTATAGGTATTTACTAATGAATAAATGCATGGTGAATGAACTTTCCATTTTTGTCATAGCTATTAGGCTGTGTCACCCTTTATCTTTTAATCAATGAGTTTCCATATAAAAATATCATATATTACTTTCACTGATTTTTACAATAGCCTGTAAAAAATAGAACATGCATTGCTATGTCTAGTTTACCAAAAAGAGAAAGTATGCCTTAGCAAAATTAGGTGACTTACCAAGCTAAACTAAGGAACGGGGCTTGACCACAAGTCTTTTAACATATAATCCAGGGCCCTCTACACTACACCACTCAGATTCTCATGTGGCCTTTTCAATGAAGCATGATGAAGGGAGGTTGAGGAACATCTTCCCATAGAGTTTCTGTAGCCTCATATAGTCCCTGGATGAGTACTTCTTCACTACTAAAATAAACTCAGAGCATTTCAGCCTCTAACTGAAAAAGATCTGAGTTGGAATTTCAAGCTGTAGACATGGATTGGGGATGACTTTGTGAATTAATATTTCTCCAAGTAACTTATAGAAAATTATCTACAACATCTCACACCTGAACTATAGTGGAAACTAAAGCTCAACCTGTCCAGCTGAAGGCATTACCCAGGACAAATTTTCACTTGATATTGAGAGTTTCAAAAATGCTCCTAATCTTAACTAGACAAAGATGTTTGGTCACTTTACTGAAGTATTTCTTAACTGGAGTCTATTTCTGCCCTAGGAATCTACAGATGAGTATTAAAAGGACCCTGAAGGCACTTGAAAGTATGTACAAAATTATTTGTCTATGTATCTCTAATTTTTCTAGAGATGTGAACCATAGCTTTCATCAGATTCTCAGAATGCCTCTCCAAAGATTAAAATCCAAGAAGAGAAACTCAGCATAGTAGAAATTAGGCCTCATTATTATTATTTAACTTGAAAATTTTAAGTTTCTATTTGTACTACAAATTTTTATTTATATGGCATTACCTTAAAAAAACTAGACAATTCACCAAATCCTCCCAAATATATGTGGGATTCCCTTGGGAAACCACCCAATGGAAGCTTTCAAAACGAGAAGCAGTTACATTCTAGATTGATCTTCAATGTTCACAAATGCTTGATGTCTCCTTCATGTAATTCACTGGTACATGAAGCAGGAATTTACTTATCTAACATTTGTTAATGATTCTTCAGAGTTGGTCAGTTGCTTATTTAAAACTTGTTAATGGTCTACTGCTTAAAAAAAAGTTATGTGTTCTTTTTTTTCAGACAAGAAATATTCATTTTATTTTGATTATAAGTATTAATAACATTTATACTATACTTGAAAATATATTTGTTAGTAGTAATAATGAATCATTTTCCCTCATATAATTGCAAATGGATAGTATTTTATTCTAGCCTTGTGTAGTACACATAATGTGTATAATTTCAATTTTCCTGGTATAAAAACAATTACTTTGACTTAGAAATTATCAAGTACTAAAGGTTATGCAGCTAGTTTATGACATGGGTTGGGGCTAGGATTCAGGTTTTCTCACTCAGCTTATGATAGACCTTCTCAGCTTTGAAATTTCAAGCAAATTGTGAAGAAAGAGTGTCTGGAAATGGCAAAAAATGCTAAAGTAGAAGGAACATTTCAGTAATGTTTAAAGTTCATACTTTATGGCTTTCAGGACTTTATTCTTCTTAATTTTAAAAGCAGCCAATAGTTTTTGTTGTTTGTAGTAACTTTTTTCCTTATCACAACAATGGTGTTTACTTTAGAAAAAATAAGATGAAGAAAATTTTTAAACGCTGTCCACAAATTATTAGTTTTAGTAACATAAATATATGGTGCATCTTTTTTCTGTGCACACCCTATCTACAGTCATGTGTACTTTATATAGGGGTTTATATATATATA